>CM033475.1:186540399-186590399 GCA_019447015.1 Hymenochirus boettgeri
GATAGATAGATAGATAGATAGATAGATAGATAGATAGATAGATAGATAGATTAGATAGAGAATATATGATAGACAGATGAAAAAATAGATAGATGATAGATAGATGATAGATAGAAGAAGATAGATAGATAGATAGAGAAGATAGAGATAGATAAAAGATAGATAGATAGATAGATAGATAGATAGATAGAGATAGATGATAATAGATAGATAGATAGATTAGAAGATAATATGATAGACAGATAGATAAAATAGAGATAGATGATAGATAGATAGATAGACAGATAGATAGATAGATAGATAGATAGATAGATAGAGAAATAGATAGATAGACAGACAGACAGACAGATAGATAGACAGATGGATAATAGATAGATAGACAGAGACAGACAAGACAGATAGATATATGATAGATAGATAGAGATAGATAGATATGATAGATAGATAATAGACAGATAGATAATAGATAGATCCATGAATGTGACTCAGTTGCCATTTTGCGATTTATGCGGTAACCCACGTAAACCTATGGCTGCAGGCTCACTACAACGTGTGATCACCATTTTTGGTCCGTATTGATGCACACAACAATATTGTTCTATTCTGGAACACGGCGCACATGTACGATTGCACGGCATTGCAATTGTGCGTTCTTCATGCGTCTTAGTGGGGTCTCAAGGCAGATGAAACAATTATTATAAAAATGATAAGGACTTACTAGGGTAAAGCCTCATTACACGCCTGATATGATTGACGACGCAGAACCCCAGAGTGGTGCACAGACGTGACGAATGGATCAAAAAAAGGGCCGTCTATCGTGCCTTGCCTTGCGCTCGGGGGTTGTGTGTTGTCCGTCATATCTGCCGTGTGTACGCACCCTATAGAGCAGACGTGCCCTTCTAAAGCCTCATACACACGTTGGATAATTGTCGTACGATGCAGCCAACAAACGAGCAATCGCACGATATTCGTATGAAAATATAGGCATAAACGATTGTCAAAGACCAACGTCTATAAATACAGGATATAATCCAGGTAGGTGTATAACTAGCAGTATAATTACAGGATATAATCCAGGTAGGTGTATAACTAGCAGTATAAATACAGGATATAAATATGTGTAATGGACATTGGGGGCATTTTATATATACTGGGCAATTAGTGTAATGGACATTAATGCCATTTTATACATACTGGGCAATATGTGTAATAGACATTGGGGGCATTTTATATATAATGGGCAATGTGTGTAATGGACATTGATGGCATTTTATATATACTGGTCAGTATGTAATGGACATTGGGGCATTGATATATATACTGGTCAGTATGTAATGGACATTGGGGACATTTTATATATACTGGGCAATTTGTGTAATGGACATTGGGGGCATTTTATATATACTGGTCAGTGTGGACTGGACATTGGGGGAATTTTATATATACTGGGCAATTTGTGTAATGGACATTGGGGGCATTTTATATATACTGGGAAATATGTGTAATGGACTTTGGGGGCATTTTATATATACTGGGCAATGTGTGTAATGGACATTAATGGCATTTTATATATACTGGGCAATGTGTGTAATGGACATTGGGGGCATTTTATATATACTGGGAAATACGTGTAATGGACTTTGGGGGCATTTTATATATACTGGGCAATGTGTTACTGGGCAATGTGTGTAATGGACATTAATGGCATTTTATATATACTGGGCAATGTGTGTAATGGACATTGGGGGCATTTTATATATACTGGGAAATACGTGAAATGGACTTTGGGGGCATTTTATATATACTGGGCAATGTGTGTAATGGACATTAATGGCATTTTATATGTACTGGACAATATGAGTTATGGACATTGGGGGCATTTTATATATACTGGGAAATATGTGTAATGGACTTTGGGGGCATTTTACATATACTGGGCAATGTGTGTAATGGACATTTGTGGCATTTTATATATACTGGTCAGTATGTAATGGACATTGGGGACATTTTATATATACTGGGCAATTTGTGTAATGGACATTGGGGGCATTTTATATATACTGGTCAGTGTGGACTGTTCATTGGGGGAATTTTATATATACTGGGCAATTTGTGTAATGGACATTGGGGGGGGAATTTTATATATACTGGGCAATTTGTGTAATGGACATTGGGAGCATTTTATATATACTGGGAAATATGTGTAATGGACTTTGGGGGCATTTTATATATACTGGGCAATGTGTGTAATGGACATTGATGGCATTTTATATACACTGGGCAATGTGTGTAATGGACATTGGGGGCATTTTATATATACTGGGAAACATGTGTAATGGACTTTGGGGGCATTTTATATATACTGGGCAATGTGTGTAATGGACATTGGGGGCATTTTATATATACTCAGCAATATGTGTAATGGACATAGGAGGCATTTTATATATACTGGGCAATATGTGTAATGGACATTTGGGGCATTTTATATATACTGGGCAATGTGTGTAATGGACATTGGGGCATTTTATATATACTGGGCAATTTGTGTACTGGACATTGATGGCATTTTATATATACTGGTCAATATGTGTAAATGTAATGGACATTGGGGGAAATGCCCCAATTTCCAGTCACACTGATCAGTATATATAAAATGCCCTCAATATCCATTACTCATATCACCCAGTATATATAAAATGCCTATTAATGTCCATTACCACATTGCCCAGTTACATATAAAATGCCCCCAAAGTCCATTACACAATTCCAATAGATTAAAATGCCCCCATGTCCATTAATTCACACATTGACAGTATATTAAAAATGCCCCAATGTCCATTATACACAATTGCCCAGGATATATAAAATGCCCCCAATTGTCCATACATTACACATTGACCAGTATATATAAAATGCCTCCCAATGTCCATGTACACAAATTGCCAGATTCATAAGAAAATGCCCCAATTTACAGTCCACACTGATCAGTATATATAAAATGCCCTCAATATCCACATACTCATACACCCAGTATATATAAAATGCCATTAATGTGCCATTACAACACATTGCCCAGTACTATTAAAATGCCCCCAAAGTCCATTACACATAATTGCCACGTATATAAAAATGCCCCCAATGTCATTACATTTACACACATTGACCATATATATAAAATGCCAGCAATGTCAGTACACAAATGCCCAGTATAATAAAATGCCCAATGTCCAGTCACACATGATCAGTATAAAATAAAATGCCCCAAATGTACACACTACTCATATCGCCCACTATGATAAAATGCCATTAATGTGCCATAACACATGCCCAGTATATAAAATGGCATCAATGTCCATTACACACATTGCCCAGTATATATAAAATGCCCCCAATGTCCATTACACAGATTGCCGAATATATATAAAATGCCATTAATGTCCATTACACATATTGCTGAGTATATATAAAATGCCTCCAATGTCCATTACACAATATGCTGAGTATATATAAAATGCCCCCAATGTCCATTACATTACACATATGCCCAGTATATATTAAAATGCCATTCAATGTCCAAGTACAACAAATTGCCCAGTATATATAAAAAATGTCCCCAATATCCATTAACACATTGCCCAGTATATATAAAAGGCCATCAATGTCCCTTACACACACTGCCCAGTATATAAAAATGCCCCCAAAGTCCATTACCACATATTTCCCAGTATATATAAAATGCCCCCAATGTCCATTACTCATATCGTCCAGTACATATAAAATGCCATTAATGTCCATTACACACATTGCCCAGTATATATAAAATGCCATCAATGTCCATTACACACATTGCCCAGTATAATGCCCCCAATGTCCATTACACAGATTGCCGAATATATATAAAATGCCATCAATGTCCATTACACACATTGCCCATTATATATAAAATGCCCCCAATGTCCATTACACATATTGCCCAGTATATATAAAATGCCCCCAAAGTCCATTACACATATGCTGAGTATATATAAAATGCCCCCAAGTCCATTACACATATTTTGAGTATATATAAAATGCCCCAATGTCCATACATTTACACATATTGACCAGTATATATAAAATGGCCATCAATGTCCAGTACACAAATTGCCGTCCAGTATATATAAAATGCCCCACGTCCATTACACACATTGCCCGATATATAAAATGCCCCCAATGTCCATTACACAATCCAGTTTACCAATATATAAATCCTCCTTGTCCATTACACATATTGCAGTATATATAAAATGCCCCAATGTCCATTACACACATTGCCCAGATATATAAAATGCCCCAAAGTCCATTACACCGTTTCCCAGATATATAAAATGCCCCCAAGTCCATTACACACATTGCCAGTATATATAAAAATGCCATTAACGTCCATTACACACATTGCCAGTATATATAAAATGCCATTAAGTCCATTACACACATTGCCCAGTATATATAAAAGCCATCAATGTCCATTACACAACATTGCCCAGTATATATAAAATGCCCCCAAAGTCCATTACACAATTCCCAAGTATATATAAAATTCCCCCAATGTCCAGTACCACACTGACCAGTATATATAAAATGCCTCAATGTCCATTACACAAATTGCCCAGTATATATAAAATGTCCCCAATGTCCATTACATACTGACCAGTATAGTATATATAAAATGCCACAAATGTCCCATTACACCCATTGCCAGATAATGAAAATGCCCCAAAGTCCATTACAATATTCCCAGATATATAAAATGCCCCAATGTCCATTACTCATATTGTCCAGTACATATAAAATGCCATTAATGTCCATTACACACATTGCCCAGTATATATAAAATGCCATCAATGTCCATTATACACATTGCCCAGTATATATAAAATGCCCCCAAAGTCCATTACACGTATTTCCCAGTATATATAAAATGCCCCCAATGTCCATTACACACATTGCCCAGTATATATAAAATGCCATTAATGTCCATTACACACATTGCCCAGTATATATAAAATGCCCCCAAAGTCCATTACACATATTTCCCAGTATAATAAAATGCCCCCAATGTCCATTATCCAAATTGCCCAGTTATACAAAATTCCCCCAATGTCCAGTACAACACTGACCAGATATATAAAATGCCCCCAATGTCCATTACACATATTGGCCCAGTATATATATAAAATGCCCCCAAAGTCCATTACACATATTGTGAGGATATATAAAATGCCTCCAAATGTCCATTACACATATTGAGGAGTATATATAAAATGCCCCAATGTCCATTACCTTTAAACATATTGACCAGTTATATAAAATGCCATCAATGTCCAGTACACAAATTGCCCAGTATTATTAAAATGCCCCAATGTCCATTACACACATGCCCAGTATATATAAAATGCCCCAAATGTCCATTACACATATTGCCCAGTATATATAAATGCCTCCTAGTCCATTACACATATTGCTGAGTATATATAAAATGCCCCCAATGTCCATTACCACACATGCCCAGTATATATAAAATGCCCCCAAAGTCCATTACACATTTTTCCCAGTATATATAAAATGCCCAATGTCCATTAACAATTGCCCAGTGTTAAAATGCCATTAAGTCCAACACATGCCCAGATATATAAAATGCCATCAATGTCCATTACCAACATTGCCCAGTATATATAAAAGCCCCCAAAGTCCATTACCACATATTTCCAGTATATATAAAATGTCCCAATGTCCATTACACAAATGCCAGTATATATAAAATTCCCCCAATGAACAGTCCACACTGACCAGTATATATAAAATGCCCCCAATGTCCATTACACAAATTGCCAGTATATATAAAATGTCCCCAATGTCCATTACATACTGACAGTATATATAAAATGCCACAAATGTCCATTACCAACATTGCCCAGTAATGTAAAATGCCCCAAAGTCCATTAACACATATTTCCCAGTATATATAAAATGCCCCCAATGTCATAACTCATATTGTCCAGTACATATAAAATGCATAATGTCAATACCACACATTGCCCCAGTATATATAAATGCCCCCCCCAAAGTCCATTTCACGTATTCCCAGTATATAAAAATGCCCCCAATGTCCATTACACACATTGCCCAGTATATATAAAATGCCATTAATGTCCATACCACACAATGACCCAGTAATAAAATGCCCTCAATGTTCCATTAACACATTGCCCAGTATATATAAAATCCCCAAAGTCCATTACACATATTTCCCAGTATATATAAATGCCCCCAATGTCCATTCTACAAATTGCCCAGTATATATAAATTCCCCCATGTCCAGTCCACACACTGACCAGTATATATGAAAATATATGTAAATATATATAAATATATATTTTTATATATACTGGTCAATATGTGTAAATGTAATGGACATTGGGGGAATATATATTTATATATATTTACATATATATTTTCATATATACTGGTCAGTGTGGACTGGACATTGGGGGAATTTTATATATACTGGGCAATTTGTATAATGGACATTGGGGGCATTTTATATATACTGGGAAATATGTGTAATGGACTTTGGGGGCATTTTATATATACTGGGCAATGTGTGTAATGGACATTGATGGCATTTTATATGTACTGGGCAATGTGTGTAATGGACATTAATGGCATTTTATATATACTTGGGGGAATTTTATATATACTGGGCAATTTGTGTAATGGACATTGGGAGCATTTTATATATACTGGGAAATATGTGTAATGGACTTTGGGGGCATTTTATATATACTGGGCAATGTGTGTAATGGACATTGATGGCATTTTATATATACTGGGCAATGTGTGTAATGGACGTTAATGGCATTTTATATACACTGGGCAATGTGTGTAATGGACATTGGGGGCATTTTATATATACTGGGAAACATGTGTAATGGACTTTGGGGGCATTTTATATATACTGGGCAATGTCCATTACACACATTGCCCAGTATATATAAAATGCCCCCAATTTCCATACACATATGCCCAGTATATATTTTTCTAATGGCATCAATGTCCATTACACATGACATGTCCCTTTATTATTAAATAATGTCCCCAAGTCCATTACACATTGCTGAGTATATATAAATGCCCCCAATGTCCCATTACACATATTCCCAGTAATATATTAAATGCCTCAATGTCCATTAACATATTGCCCAGTATATATAAAATGCCCCCAATCCCTTACATTTACACAATATTACCAGTATATATAAAATGCCCATCAATGTCCAGTACACAATTGCCCAGTATATATAAAATGCCCCAATTTCCAGTCCACATGATCAGTATATATAAAATGCCCTCAATGTCCATTACTCATATATCCCAGTATAATATAAAAATGCCATTAATGTCCATTACACACATGCCCGTATATATAAAATCCACCAATGTCCCATTACACCATGCCCAGTATATATAAAATGCCCCAAAGTCCATTACACATAATTCCCAGTATATATAAATCCCCCAATGTCCATTACATTTACACCACATTGACCAGTATATTAAAATGCCCAGAATGTCCATACACAATTGCCCAGTATATAAAAATGCCCCAATGTCCAGTCCACACTGATCCGTATATAATAAAATGCCCCCCCAATGTCCATTACTCATATCGCCACGTATATAAAATGCCATTAATGGCCATTACACACATTGCCCAGTACATATAAAATGCCCCCAATGTCCATTACACAGATTGCCGAATATATATAAAATGCCATTAATGTCCATTACACACATGCCCATATATATTAAAATGCCTCCAAAGTCCATTACACATATTGCCAGTATAATATAAATGCTCCAATGTCCATTACACATATTGATTATATATAAAAATGCCCCCAAATGTCCATTACATTACACATATTGCCCAGTTATATAAATGCCCAATATCCATTACAACACTTGCCCAGTATATATAAAATGCCATCAATGTCCATTACACACACTTGCCCATATATAATAAAATGCCCCCAAAGTCCATTACACATATTTTCCCAGTATATATAAAATGCCCCAATGTCCATTCTCATATCGTCCATGCATATAAAATGCCATTAATGTCCATTACACACATTGCCCAGTATATATAAAATGCCATCAATTCTACACATTTGCTAGTATATATAAAATGCCATCAATGTCCATTAACACACATTGCCCAGTATATATAAAATGCAATCAATATCCATTACAACATTGCCCAGTCTACATGCCCCAAGTCCATTACAACAGATTGCCGATATATATAAATTGCCATCAAGTCCATTACACAATATTCCCATTATATAAAAATGCCCCCAATGTCCATTACACAATTGCCCAGTATATATAAATATAGAATGCCCCCAAAGTCCATTACACATATTGCCGAGTATATATAAAATGCCCTCCATGTCCATTACACATATTGCCCAGTATATTAAAATGCCCCCAATGTCCATTACATTTACCCATATTGACCAGTATATATAAAATGCCATCAATGTCCATACACACAATTGCCCAGTATATATAAATGCCCCAATTCCAAGTCCACACTATTCCCAGTATATATAATGCCCCATATCCATTACTCATATCACCCAGTATATATATAAAATGCCATTAATGTCCTTACAACACACACCTTGCCCATACATATAAAATGCCCCCAAAGTCCATTACACATAATTCCCAGTATATATAAAATGCCCCCAATGTCATCATTTACACACATGACCAGATATATAAATGCCTCATGTCCAGTACACATATTGCCCGTATATATAAAATGCCCCCAATTATCCATTACATTACACATATTGACCAGGTATATATAAAATGCCATCAATGTCCAGTACACAAATTGCCCAGTATATATAAAATGCCCCAATTCAGTCCACACCTGATCATGTATATATAAAATGCCCCAATTCCATTACTCATATCACCCAGTATATATAAAATGCCATTAATGTCCATTACAAACACATTGCCCAGTATATAAAATGCCCCCAGTCCATTACACAAATCCCGTATATATAAAATGCCCCCAATGTCCATTACATTACACACATTACCATATATATAAAATGCCGCAATGTCCCATTACCACAACTTGCCCAGTATATATAAAATGCCCCAATGTCCAGTCACACAATCCAGTATATATAAAATGCCCCAATGTCCATTACCATATCGCCATATATATAAAATGCCATTCAATGCCTTAACACAGTGCCCATGTATAATATAAAATGCATCAATGTCCATTCACACATTGCCCAGTATATATAAAATGCCCCCAATGTCCATTACACACATTGCCGTAATATATATAATGCCATTATGTCCATTACACATATGTGATATATATAAAATGCCTCCAATGTCCATTACACATATTGCTGAGTATATATAATGCCCCCAATGTCCATTACATTACACATATTGCCCAGTATATATAAAATGCCATCAATGTCAAGTACACAAATTGCCCAGTATATATAAATGCCCCAATATCCATTACACACATTGCCCAGTATATATAAAAAGGCCATCAATGTCCCTTACACACACTGCCCAGTATATATAAAATGCCCCCAAGTCCATTAACAATATTTCCCAGTATATATAAAATGCCCCCAAATGTCCATTACCTATCGTCCAGTACATATAAATGCCATATGTCCTTACACACATTGTCCAGTATATATAAATGCCATAACCCATTACACACATTGCCCAGTATATATAGCCACAATGTCCATACACACATTGCCCGAATATATATAAATAGCCACAGTCCATTACACATTCCCATTATATAAAATGCCCCCAATGTCCCATTTACACTATTGCCCAGTATATATAAAATGCCCCCAAACGTCCTACACAATTGCGAGTATTATAAAATGCCCCCTTATATACTGGGCAATGTGTGTAATGGACGTTAATGGCATTTTATATACACTGGGCAATGTGTGTAATGGACATTGGGGGCATTTTATATATACTGGGAAATATGTGTAATGGACTTTGGGGGCATTTTATATATACTGGGCAATGTGTGTAATGGACATTAATGGCATTTTATATATACTGTAATGAACAGTTATCTCTGCAATGTTTTCTATGATGTATCGTATATGCTATATGTGTTACACTTCATTTATTTTTGTTACACATTGCTTGTTTTTTCATCCCTGGGGATGGAATGTTTCTTATGCCTAATGTGACTATAATACTGCCACAATGTTTCAGTCCTTCTGCTGATTCAATCATATACATGTTTTAGTTTTTATTTTGTATTTTAATTGTTTTATTATTTTACAACTACATTGTTGGACCACACCCACCAATATGGCTATTTAAATCCTTGCCCGGATCATTACGTCACATATGATGATGGCTTGTTGAGCGGAAACACGTAGATGTAGCGTTTTAAGGTATTTAAATAAAAGTTAGTTTTTATCTTTGTTAAGTCCCGTGGTGCCTGTCGCTTTTTGGATCTTATGATATTTTGATCGGCACCTGGGCGGTTGCTATAAGCTAATGGAGTGCTGATTAGGATTATATATATATATCTAATATATATATATATATATATATATATTATATATATAATATATATATATATATAAAAGAAATCAATGCATATTCCTAGGCCCCATACAATATCATAATATCTGCACACTAGCATACTTAATAAACAAAGTCGCACTTCCGCTACAATGTAGTTGTAAATTAGCCCAGTTGGAGTGCTTCAACAATCCTTGTATTGTTATATATATATATATATATATATATATATTATATAATATATATATCCCTATTATTATATAAACATATAAACATAGGAGATTGCATTGAGTTTTTAGGAGCTACCAATGTGGTGGGGGTGGGTATATTGATATTACACATAGGAAAGGTGTATATGTATTATCTGTACTATCTCACTATTGCCATCTAAAATCTATCAGTAAATGTATTTAAAGTATAGCACTGACTAATATTAGTCAGAAGATAAAATACTACAAATACATAAACTTACTTTGCAGAGCTAAGATTCATTTTTCAAATGGTATAGCCAAAATGGGAGGTTAAACCACACCCCTATGTCTGCTCCATGTTAATACTGAAATCCAGAAAAAGTTTCTGCGTGCTACACAGGATGTGATGTGTATTGTAATGTACATGTACACCAAGGCTCCTTTTAACACTTTCAGCCTGCAGGTGGTGTCAGGGAGTTATAACAGTCAAAACATCCTCTATGGCTAGGAGGACAGAAAGTGAAAGTAGATTGTGGTGTGTGCTTTGGAGAGATATTGACTGGAACACAAGATCCTGTGTATAAGATCATTTACACCATGTTGGGAGGACAGATTATTGAACAGACAATTTTACCTTATTGGATACAAACTCTGAGGCAACAGATACGTGTACACTAACTTACAAGGACACCACAATATACAGGCTGGTCAATATTCAAAGTGGTGCACCATAGACAGGGACACCCATGATTACTGCATATGTTAGTGGGGAATCTGTTTATGTGCAGTGTCTGCTTTGTGCCAGACACCAGAGTAACCCACTGTGTGCCATGGACCCTTAATCATTCCATAAAGTGATCTGGTACAAATTAGTGGCAGCTGGTAATACCATTTATTCCTCCCTGTTTTCTTTGAATGTTTGTTCTCTGTATTAAGTTATGGAGGCTGCTACTGGCTGCTATTGATTTAAATCCTCCTGTCCTTGTACCAGATGATTGAAATGCCCCAATAGACTCAGTAGCTCTACCAGGCCCCATTGACAACCTATTTTTAACCTTATGCTATTTGATGGGGTAACTAGGGAGTGGACTGATTGGCTCAAACAATTTGAATTGGCAGCCATGTTAATGGTTGGGATGAAGGTGCTCGCTTGAGTCCTTAGTCTTTTGCTTAGTGGTAAAGCCAGGCAGGATACCAAGGATTTAACATAATACTGAAATAAAAGCAGTATCAGTATTAAAAATTGCTCTGAAGCAATTTCTTTTTCAATTAGATCTGTATAAAAAAAGTATAAAGGATAAATTCATTTCTTAGGTAACCTGGAATGAGAAAGTTGTTTATATGTTAGATTATTAGGGCAATGCTATAGAATAACATGACGCTGGAGGTACATTCTGTTATAATATAGAGGTACCATCACCACTGCTGTGGTGAATACATAAGTATTAATCTAGCATGTTCAGTTTCAACCACACAGTGTGGCAGGATTGCATAAGTTCTACTCTCAGACCTGTGTATACCGTGTAAAAGTTCTATATTCACATATCCACATATCCACACATAGTAAATATCAAAACCTACACACACATCATTTCCATTTTTGCTAAATAATATATATATATAATATATATACAAACAAATACCCACACACACAACACACACACACACACACACACACACACACACACACACCACACACATATATATATATATTTGTAAAGGTGTAAATGTAAGAAAGTCATTGAATGGTTTAAATTGTGATATAGTTTGCTTTACTGTGGCCCAAGACACTAATGGTAAATGGTTTCAGTGCTGGTCTAGTCCAGTTTAGATCAATTCATTCCCTGTGGATGGAGCTCACTAATTAAAAGGGCAGGTGTAGGCTGTTTTTGGGAGAAGAGTTTTGATCAGGCAAGGAGCCTGTGGGTCTGCAAGCAGGCAGACCAGTACCTCTGAGTGTCAGAGTTGTAAACCCCAGTAGGAGACTGGGTTATAACCAGCTAATTCTCGAGAAGAGTTTTGATCAGGCAAGGAGCCTGTGGGTCTGCAAGCAGGCAGACCAGTACCTCTGAGTGCAGAGTTGTAAACCCAGTAGGAAACTGGGTCCAAACCAGCTAATTCTCCAGGGAGAGAGACAGAGCTGTGTGAGTACGGACTGTGAGTGTTCAAACAGTCAGGGACACTTATTTTGTATTAGTTAGGCCAGTGTGGCATAGGATTTATTATTTTATTGTGTGAGCTAATATCCTAAATAAACCTGACTGAGGTCAGTTTGAAAATCAATCCAAAGACTATTACCTGTTTGTGTGTTAAATTGTGCCCAAAGGCTGTCTTCCTGGGAGACAACGGTCTCTTGCTACCTGAATGTTAAATATGGTGGAGTTTGCGCCGCACAAATTTAAGCAAGAAACATACATGCAGATTCTTTATGGGGCCAGGCAATGATTGGTTGAGCAGCTCTTGGTGGACTGGAGAAAAATTGATGGGCCCTATTACCCCACGACTCCAGCAATACAGACTGCACATTTTTGCTGTCCTAACCTAGTAAAATATCCCAAGATGGATGACTGGTGTGATGCAGCTTGCACGAACCACTGTGGCCCAGCAGCACAAATACCCAGTACAGCAGAGCGTAGCTGCCCAGCAAGAAACTAATCGTTGCTGGCTGCGCAAATGAACACTAATTTCTGGCCCAAAGCACAGTGGGCGGGGGGTGCTGGTAGCGCCTTTTCTTTCAGGAGATTCCCAGAGAGACAGCGGCTGGATGAAAAGCCAAAGAAATGATGTGGTACAGAGAAGTTCTCTGAAAGTGAAAGGAACCTTGTGGAGCAGGTTTAAAATTGGGCATTGTGGGAGAATACAGCCTAAGTGTGAAGGCAAGTTCAGAGTGAGTGCTTTCCAACATGTCCCACAAAAGTCGTTTCAAGGTCCTGGTAAGACTGTTGATAAAGGGGACATTACATGGGAGCAAAATACTTGTGAGGAGAAATGTGGGGACGTGATCATAAACCAGAGACTGGTCAAAAGACATTTGAAATGCAAGTTGGTGGAATTCCACTACTGGTTACTTTAGACATTACAAGAAGTGTGTCAATGGTACTAAATGAGTTATTAATGTTTATTGAAATTTGCTCTATAATACAAATGTCACTGGTGTTCACACTGTTTTGTATTGTTAGGTACATCAAGGGAACAGTAAAACATAAATTGTGGTAAGTGAACAATTGATGAGGAAGTTATACTGGGTACAGATTTTCCCATTATTCTGGGAATTATGGAAAGACAAAGTTTCAAATATCAACCCATCTAAATGTTTAGATGAGTGTCGTTTGCAGAAAAACAACAGCAAATAATTGTGTTTAAAATGGCACTATGCTCCAATAATGATTGTAAGATTGATGTGTGTGTGATTGCACCTGAACCAAAGTTGTTATGGGTAACCACTATTCAAAATGCTTCCTTAGGAAAGGTAACAAATGTGACTGATAATACAGAGCAAAGTTTTAAAGGTGTAAAAAGGGTAGAACAGCCTGTGTGAATGCCGAAAATGGTTCCAAGAATCCCAGGGTGATTCTGTGACTGATAAAAGTTCCCCTGGGTTGTGATAGGCGATTAAAGCTGGTTATTGTTTTGCAGAATTAAAAAATGGTAATCTGGTAAACCAAGAGTTAACCTCCACAGCTGTGAGTGAACCCTCTCTGCAACACCATCCCCCAAGCATCTGACCATTTAAAGGGATGGTATTGGAGGAGACTGTGCAGTGTTATCCATTTAAGGGTCTGCAGAATGTATAACCAGTCCTTGTGAAATAGGAATAGAAAAGGGTTTAGAAAACAAGCTGTGGAAATTAAAGGCAAGGAAAATAGGCAGTGTTATGCTTGCTTGTGAAGAAAATGTTGCCAGTCAGCCAGACACTGTAGCTAAGCAGCGCAGCTATAGTGAAGTGAGTGTTGCTGAATATCCACAGACAGTCCATGGGGATAAAATGTGTAAATAATTTCTGGTTTAGTAAATAATGCTGAAAAATTAACTCTGTGAGTATGACAGACAATGTTTCCTTTAAACCCGATGGGAAGTTGAACAAAGTAAATCAGTTGAATGGGTGTGTGGTACTGATGAGCCAGAGAGAAAGAAAAATGTGATGAGTGAAGCAACCTGGGATTCCTTAAGTGAATCTAAATGTTTGGTGCAGGTGAAATCAAACAGAAAAATCAGGATGAGGAGGGTACAGCAATGGCTATGGGTACAGCTATAAATGGACCAAGTCTCGGGCACCAGGATAGTTAAAGACAAAGCAGACTTGCTTACTTTAGTTATGAGTAATAAACACAGGTTTGATATCACATAGTCATGTTATGGATAATTGTGTAATGCTTAAAAGTTGGGGTGAAATAACCTGTGTTTCCCTGGTGTTCAAAGAACATTATGGGCAGGGGCAGTTGGTGAAATGGAAGAGCCAGGGTATAAAACCTTTATATTTCTTGAGGCCATATTAAACTCTGCATGTGAAAATGTAGTTAAATATGTTACATACGTGTTCGATAAGGAGACCGGTGCAGACATTTTCAGGTCTATAGAAATTAATGGTGGAAAACTACAAATTTGCATAACCATAGCTGATTCCCTTAGAAGGGGTTATTGGATAAAAGGGGACACATATAGTAAAGTAGCAAGTGTCTAACCTCGTTGTTAGCATAAGATCTCACAAATGTAAAAAAGAAGTTGTGTATTAGTAAATATACAGTATGAATTTTTTTCCCTCCAGAAGTTTTGTGTTTGATCAATGTATATTTGTATTAAGAAATGTAAACATCTGAAAATTTTTGTCTTGAAAAATTGTTAAATATTGACATGTTATGCAAATGTTAAAGGATTGTATAGGTTAAGACAAAGGTAATGTCTATTCTAATGACAAGTTTAATTTTTTGCCTTTCAAGTTAACCCTAAAGCTTCTCATGGCTTAAAGTGATCAGACCTACGGCCTTGATCAGAGGGGAGGGATATGTAAAGGTGTAAATGTAAGAAAGTCATTGAATGGTTTAAATTGTGATATAGTTTGCTTTACTGTGGCCCAAGACACTAATGGTAAATGGTTTCAGTGCTGGTCCAGTCCAGTTTAGATCAATTCATTCCCTGTGGATGGAGCTCACTAATTAAAAGGGCAGGTGTAGCCTGTTTTTGGGAGAAGAGTTTTGATCAGGCAAGGAGCCTGTGGGTCTGCAAGCAGGCAGACCAGTACCTCTGAGTGTCAGAGTTGTAAACCCCAGTAGGAGACTGGGTTATAACCAGCTAATTCTCCGAGAAGAGTTTTGATCCGGCAAGGAGCCTGTGGGTCTGCAAGCAGGCAGACCAGTACCTCTGAGTGTCAGAGTTGTTAAACCCCAGTAGGAAAGGGTCCAACCAGCTAATTCTCCAGGAGAGAGACAGAGCTGTGTGAGTACTGGACTGTGAGTGTTCAAACAGTCAGGGGACACTATTTTGTATTAGTTAGGCCAGTGTGGCAAGGATTTATTATTTTATTGTGGTGAGCTAATATCCTAAATAAACCTGACTGAGGTCAGTGTTGAAAATCAATCCAAAGATATTTGCCTGTTTGTGTGTTAAATTGTGCCCAAAGGCTGTCTTTCCTGGGAGACAACGGTCCTTGCTACCTGAAATGTTACAATATATAATGTTACATCAATGACTGACAAGAGAAGAACCGGGAAGCAGAAAGAGAGGTACAGAACATGAGGAGTAATAATAAGAGCACAGTATAACTTGTAAAATATGTATTTAAAACAATAAGCTGTACAAATATTCTGTAAATATACAGCATGCAAGGTTTTATTAGGTAACAATGAGCAAAAGATGAAGAGAACTTACAGAAGAGAACTCTATATCAAATTAATATTTGGTGTGACCACCGTTGCCTTCCAATAATCAATTATTTGTGGTGTGCTTGTGAAGGTTCTAGGTCATGGTATATCTGTGGTATTCAATAAGATCAACTGAACTTGAAGTTAGTTTTCTTGACCTCCTTGACACCTCTTTCAAACCAGTCATGTTGACTGGTTAGGATGGGACATGGTTAAGATATTGACATCATAATCTTTAACCTTTTTCCTTAAGAAGCAGGTACATGGCTGAGTCCTGACCTGATGAATTAGTTTCTTGTGTGTCTGGCATACATGGTGCAGCTGTGTTTTGGCTCCCTACATACAAAGTATGGCTCAGCACAGAAGAGCCAATTCCTCGGGTCATGACTCATGTACCTGCAAGGAAAAAGTATGTATGAAAATTGTAATGCCAATATCTTCACAAAGAAGGCAACTGGTTCAAAAGAGGTGTCAAGGAGACCATTATGTCAAATAAATAGACCAAGAAACCAATCAATATGTTCTTTCTTAGGCTAAAGATCTGAATGATGTTGTAGGTTTGGATTTGTTGCCCTTCTGCATAATAAATTTGGGCCCGATCAGACACCTCCCATGACAGTAAGTATATGTTTTATTTCTCAACCTTGAAGAACCATTCATTCTGACCAATTCACAAACTCAATTTGCAAAAATGCAGCCTCAAATTTGCAAGGAACTCCACATGCTTACGGTGCCTGCAGGCACTACTATAACACTGTCCAGCTCTTCAGCAAACAATTTGCCTTCTAGCCGCATATTACAAACTTTGACTCATCAGGCTAGAGCACACTGGTGCAACCCATTTCTTATGCCTTGTTTTTTCACGCAATTCCCTTATGAAAACCCATTTATATGGACATCTATATGCTGTTAGTAGGAGTATCTGTGCCCCACAGTTTCTGCAAGATTAGAGCTGATATCTTAGCTTGACATCTTTAGAAGGGAAGTTAGCATGACTAAAGTGTCTTTTATCAGCTGAACTAAATTAATTGGGCTGACCATTGCAACTGCAATCAAAAACATTGCTGTTCTTAGTATTTCTTCTAAAAGGAATGACCAACATCTTGAAACCCGTCTGGGTAATTGGGTAATCATTCAACTTAATATAGTCTTATAAAATCTTTGACTTTTTCCCATATTTTCTATTAGCTCATCTCAGGGTGTTAAGCAGGTGTTAACCTGCTTATATTAATATGTGATGACCTCCCTGTAAATTCTTCCATAGAATCGCTCTTATCTTTATTTCTCCCGGATCCAAAATTCCATTTGAAACCGATCGGAACATTAGGATGTTGAACTTTCCCTATTTTCAATAACCCTTGTAACAGTACCGAACTAATACACTTGGAAGGAGCCTCGTAAATGTGGTAACTAAGATGAGCGAACCGGAACCTCAAATCCGAGTTTGACCAAAAGTTAATAGTTTGCACACACTCAAACTCTTTATAACTTCCGAATCATACGAACAGTTCAGTTTTCTGAAAACATTTGAATTTGTTCAAACCAATCATATTTGAATATTTTATTCAAATATGATTGGTTAATGTATGATCTTATGATTGCAAGCATTGAAATTTTAACAAATCATAATTGCATTTGGTCCTCAGCAAACCATATAAAGAGGTGCAACCCCCGCAGAACTCAGAAGTCATTGGAGTGATAGCAGAAGAAGAAGAAGAATTCGAGATCAAGAGGCTGGCAACGTTGATGTCGCCATCGTCGATGGTGTCACTGCAGTGTGACTGCGAGTGACATTGCCCGGTGTCTGGTCATCGGCGGAGTTACAGAGAGAGACAGGGAGGAAAGTTAAAACCCTCTTCCCACAATATTGTAACAAAGGCAGGGGGAAATTGTGTTGTTTTTAATAAAGATTTTTTTGTGTCTAACTCAGAGAGGATGGTTGAAAAAGTGATCTAAGATTGATTTATAGGGGAGCTGAGGCAATCTGGTATGGGAGGGGGTGGGAGAGAGAAAAAGTTAGTACCTGATTACTCCTCCATATTCAGTGAACTCAGTAGCTGGAAGTGTTGTGTTCAGATCACACAGACAGCAGCAGCAGTCCGACAGATCCACTCACGTTTGCGCATGCACTAAAGGAACACGGCGTCGGACATTTCCCAAGCAGTGGGCGGACCTGCACCATCCACAGCGTTCTGGGAGAAACTCATGGATTTCTTTTAAACTACTGCTCAAAGACACAGGATACTGCAGGTACATATCCACCTTACACATATCTATCCTTACAACCCAGGTGACTTTTATCAGTGGAGATACCCTTTAAGCCCCAAAAGGCACTTGTCAATGCCACAAGGGCACTTTAAGTGCCAGGGAGGGGGTCCCAGGTTGAGCCGTGGGCCCCCCAAACATTCTGGCCGTGGAATTTTCAGCTGTGTGCAGTTTTTGTGGATCCCCATACCATTTCCCAGGTGCCTGAGCCATCTACTGAGTTACATGCTTTATTTACCCATACTTTACTCATGACTTTCAGATTTTTCCCCTATTGACTTCTATGGGTTGTTTTTGGATTTTCAGATTTTCAATTTTATTTCCGGAATTCTGAAAATTTGAAAACTGAATGAAACTCTACAGTTTCAAACATCTCTAGTAACTACATCTGTTTTTTCTGCCTTCCTCTGGTTTAACTGTAGTGTTAATGAGTAGGATATAAAGGTTGGACTAGATGTACATATCTATTTATTCAACCTCTGTTACTATGTAACTTAACATTCACAATATTGGATACATGAGACCTGTCTACAAATATCCCATTTAAGTGGAGGGTTAACTTTTTGACAGTCAGACTCATCTTTTACCGTAAAAGTTTGTTTGCCACAGGCTGCCTGTGAGGGTCACAAAAAGGGATAATATAAGCAATCATCTTTTTGAGCTCTTAGGACCAGGTAAACAGGGGCCTCAGTGGATTCAAAAAGCAGACCAATTCTGAACTTCTTAGTAAATGGCAGACACTCTATGGTTGTTAATGGTGCTTGGCAGTTTTCAGTTTGGAGAAACACAGAGTCTAATTAGATTACCTTGGAGAGAGTTTTGTCATCTAATACTTCTGCAAAGTCAACATGTTTGTTTGTTACAATGTCATTTACCACCAAATCTTCCTGCAGGGCATATATTTAACCTGACAAAATATTGATACTGTGAAGATAGTAAGACAGGAGAGTAAGGAGTATATAAACTAACAGCAATACAGATTCCCAGTATTAATTGTAACCCTGGTGATCACTCATGTTGATTGGGTGACTTTGAAAGAAAACTATCTATCACTGACAGAATGGTCTGTTCTTATATAATTATATATTCCTTCCAGTAGAGAGCCAAATTAGCTTTGGATAACATACTTAACAGGGTGCTAATTTTGCTCTAACCAGTCAGATCTTATTTAACATTTGAAAGCTAACATCTGATTGCGGTCGGGGCAAGTTAGCACAATTTTAAACAATAAGAAATTTTATTGAATAACCCGTTAATTTGCAATTATACGTCAAAACATGAGCCAACAAGAAAGTGGGCAACCTGGAGACTCGGATTACTAGCCCATATTGCAGAAATGCAATGATATTCAAGAGTAGCTGTTAAAGACTAGATAATAACATTGATTCTGTCTTATGCTCACAGTTAATGTGCAAAATATATAGTCAATATATAGAAAAAATGTTCTTGGGAAGCAAGAAAGAAAAAACATAAATAGTAAGTAACATGTATAGGAGGTTGAATAAAGATATATGTCCATCTAGTATAACCTTTATAGCCTCTCATAGGCCCACTTAACAGTGGATCCAGAAAAAGAAAGAAAAAAAAACTGGAAAAAGGAAAAATTCCTTCCAAATGGCACCGAAAAGGTTCCTTGGATCAACAAGAACTATGGGCATATTTAAAAATGCACAGTAACACAATTAAGCGATATTACGTGTTATCATAATGTAAACAACGGGCTGTAGATTTACACTGAACATTCGTTAATCAACTAATGTTCGGTCGTAGAATAACATGCGGGTAGTAAACTATCACAATGGTATTCAATGGTCGCATGATCATAGATTTCTGATCGTATCAGTAATTTACAATGTTATTGGTAATTCCATAATGATAAAATTATTAACCACTTAAAAGTGATACTTTATGAAAATGGTTCGATAGTTAAATACTAGAACATTAAATAGTTTTTAGAAATGTATCCAGCCAACTATTAAAGCAATTTAATGAACTTGCCATTACCACATCTGCTAGAAGACAGATCCACAGTTTCACCTTCACAACTGAAACATTTCTAACCTGAAGGAAAAATGTCTTTTCTTCTACTTAAAGACGCTCTCTGACATGACCTATGGTGCAGGGCCGCCATCGGGGGGAAAGGGGGTAACTCCATAAGTATGGGGACCATACTTGGAAGGGGCCCGGAGAGTAAGGAAAAGCAGCAGCAATTTTTTTTTTTTCTTACCTGCAATACTGTGTTCCATTCCTAGAAATAGTCAGGGTCTACTGGTCAATGTGTGGGTCATTTTATATATACTGGTTATTGTGTGTAATGGACATTGATGCATTATATATACAGGTCAATATGTGTAATGTAATAGACATGGGGGGCATTTTATATATACTGGGCAATATGTGTAAATGTAATGGACATTGGGGGCATTTTATATATACTGGGAATATGTGTAATGGACTTTAGGGGTATTTTATATATACTGGGCAATGTGTGTATGGCCATTGAGGAATTTTATATATACTGTTCAATGTGTGTAATGGACATTCAGGCATTTTGATATATATATATACTGGTCAGGTGTGTAATGGACTGGGGGCATCATGTTATATATACTGGGAAATATGCGTAAGGACTTTGGGGCTTCATTTTATATATAATGTGGGCAATGTGTGTAATGGACATTATGATCATTTATCATTTCATGGGATGTTATTCTTCTTTTTTATATATACTGGGCGGTAATGGCGTGTGCTTTTTTTGTGTACATGGTATCTTATGTACATGGTTTGTTTTTTGTTGTTTTTTATATTGTACTGGGAATGTGTGAATGGACATTGATGGAATTTTATTATATACTGGGCAATGTGTGTAATGGAACTAGGCATTTATATATACTGATCAGTGTGTAATGGACATTAGGCATTTTTATATATACTGGTCAAGTGTGTAATGGACATTGATGGATTTTATATTATACTGGGCAAATTGTGTAATGGACATTGGGGGCATTTATATATACTGGGAATGTGTGTAATGGACATTATGGCATTTTATATTACGGGCAATGTGTTAATGGACATTGGGGGCATTTTATATATAATGGGAAATATGTGTAATGGACATTTGGGGGTTTTATATATACTGGGCAAGGTGGTAATGGACATTGATGGCATTTCATTTATATATACTGGGCATGTGTGTAATGGCATTGTGGCATTTTATATCAATGGCAGTGTGTAATGGACATTTGGGGCATTTTATATATACTGGGCAATTTGTGTACTGGACATTGCTGGCATTTATATATACTGGTAATGTGTGTAAATGTAATGGACATTGGGGGCATTATATATATACTGGGAAATATGTGTAAGGGACTTTGGGGCATTTTAATATACTGGGCAAGGGTGTAATTGGACATTGATGGCATTTTATATATACTGGGCAAAGTAATTATGGGCAAAGTGTGTAATGGACATTAATGGATTTTAACATACTGGGCAATGAGTAATGGACATTGGGGCATTTTATATATACTGATCAGTGTGGACTGGACATTGGGGCATTTTATATGTACTGGGCAATTGTTGTACTGGACATTGATGCATTTTTTATATATGGTCAATATGTGTAAATGTAATGATATTGGGGCATTTTATATATACTGGGGCATATGTGTAATGGACATTGAAGGCATTTTATATATACTGGGCAATATGTGTAATGGACATTGGGGCATTTTATATATATCAGCAAGAGTGTAATGGACATTGGGGGCATTTTATATATGAAGGGGAATGTGGTGTATGGACATTGATGCATTATAATATACTGGGCAATATGTGGTAATGGACATTGGGGGCATTTTATATATACTGTGCAATTAGGTAATGGAAACATTAATGCCATTTTATACATACTGGGCACTATGTGTAATAGACATTGGGGCGATTTTATATATAATGGGCAATGTGTAATGGACTGATGGCATTTTATATATACTGGTCGTTGTAATGGACATTGGGGACATTTTATATAACTGGGCAATTGTGTAAGGACATTGGGGGCATTTTTATATACTGGTCAGTATGTAATGGACATTGGGGACATTTTATATATACTGGGCAATTTGTGTAATGGACATTGGGGGCATTTTATATATACTGGTATCAGTGTGGACTGGACATGGGGGAATTTTATATATTACTGGGACAATTGTGTAATGGACATTGGGGGATTTTATATATACTGGAAATATGTGTAATGGACTTTGGGGGCATTTTATATATACTGGGCAATGTGTGTAATGGACTTGATGGCATTTTATACTGGGCAATGTGTGTTAATGGACATTAATGGCATTTTATAATACTGGGCAATTGTGTAATGGAAATTGGGGGCATTTATATTATACTGGGAAATACGTGTAATGGACTTGGGGGCATTTTATATATACTGGGCAATGTGTGTAATGGACATTATGGCATTATATGTACTGGACATATGGTAAGGACATTGGGGGCATTTATATTTACTGGGAAATAGTTGTAATGGACTTTGGGGGCATTTACATATACTGGGCAATGGGTGTAATGGACATTGTGGCATTTTATATATACTGGTCAGTATGTAATGGACATTGGGGACTTTTATATTATCTGGGCAATTTGTGTAATGGACATTGGGGGCATTTTATATATACGGTCAGTGTGGACTGGACATTGGGGGAATTTTATATATACTGGGCAATTTGTGTAGGACATTGGAGCATTTTATATATACTGGGAAATATGTGTTAATGGACTTTGGGGGCATTTATATATACTGGGCAAGGTGTGTAATGGACATTGATGGCATTATATAACTGGGCAATTGTGTAATGGACATTGGGGGCATTTTGGGGATTAATGATCATTTTATATATACTGGGAAAACATGTGTAAATTTGGGCATACTTTGGGGGCATTTATTTATATACTGGGCAATGTGGTAATGGATTGGGGGCATTATATATATTCAGCAATATGTGTAATGGACATAGAGGCATTTATAATACTGGGCAATATGTGTACATGGACATTTGGGGCATTTTATATATACTGGGCAATGTGTGTAATGGACATTGGGGCATTTTTATATATACGGGCAATTTGTGTACTGGACATTGATGGCATTTTATATATACTGTCAATATGTGTAAAGTGAATGGACATTGGGGGAATATATTTATATATATTTACATATATTTTCATATATACTGGTCAGTGTGTGGACGGACATTGGGGGAATTTATATATACTGGGCAATTTGTTAATGGCATTGGGGGCATTTTATTTTATATACTGGGAAATATGTGTATGGACTTTGGGGGCATTTTATATATACTGGGCAATGTGTGTAATGGACATTGATGGCATTTTATATTACTGGGCATGTGTGTGTATGGGACATTAATGGCATTTTATATATACTGGGCAATGTGTGTAATGGACATTGGGGGCATTTATATATACTGGGAAAACGTGAAATGGACTTTGGGGGCATTTTATATATACGGGCAATGTGTGTAATGGACAATGAATGGCATTTTATATGTACTGGACAATATGAGTTATGGACATTGGGGGCATTTATATATACTGGGAAATTGTTGTAATGGACTTTGGGGCATTTTACATATACTGGGCAATGTGTGTATGGACATTTGGGCATTTTATATATACTGGTGTATGTAATGGACATTGGGGACAATTATATATACTGGGCAATTTTGTGTAATGGACATTGGGGGCATTTTAATAACTGGTCAGTGTGGACTGTTCATTGGGGAATTTTATATATAGGCAATTTGTGTAATGGACATTGGGAGCATTTTATATATACTGGGAAATAGTGTAATGGACTTTGGGGGCATTTATATATATACTGGGCAATGTGTGTAATGGACATTGATGGCATTTTATATATACTGGGCAATAGTGTGTAATGGACGTTAATGGCATTTTATACACTGGGCAAGTGTGTAATGGCACAGTGTGGGCACATTTTATATATACTGGTCAATATGTGTAAATGTAATGGACATTGGGGGCATTTTATATATACTCAGCAATATGTGTAATGGACATTGGAGGCATTTTATATATACTCAGCAATATGTGTAATGGACTTTGGGGGCATTTTATATATACTGGGCAATATGTGTAATGGACATTGGGGGCATTTTATATATACTGGTCAGTGTGGACTGGACATTGGGGGAATTTTGTATATACTGGGCAATTTGTGAAATGGACATTGGGGGCATTTTATATATACTGGGAAATATGTGTAATGGACTTTGGGGGCATTTTATATATACTGGGCAATGTGTGTAATGGACATTAATGGCATTTTATATATACTGGGCAATGTGTGTAATGGACATTGGGGGCATTTTATATATACTGGGAAATACGTGTAATGGACTTTGGGGGCATTTTATATATACTGGGCAATGTTTATAATTGAATTGATGCATTTTATATATACGGGGCCCCCCAATGTGTTTAATGGACATTTAATGGCATTTTATATGTACTGGACAATATGAGTAAGGACATTGGGGGCATTTTATATATACTGGGAAATTGTGTAATGGACTTGGGGGCATTTTAACATATACTGGGCAATGTGTGTAATGGACATTTGTGGCATTTTATATATACTGGTCAGTATGTAATGGACATTGGGGACATTTTATATATCCTGGGGCAATTGTGTAATGGAATTGGAGGCATTTTATATATACTGGTCAGTGTGGACTGGACATTGGGGAATTTTATTATATACTGGGAATATGTGTAATGGACTTGGGGGCATTTTAATATATAATGGGCAATGTGGTGTAATGGACATTGATGGCATTTTATATATACTGGGCAATGTGTGTAATGGACGTTAATGGCATTTATATATACTGGGCAAGTGTGTAATGGACGTTAATGGCATTTTATTACTGGGCAATGTGTGTAATGGACATTGGGGGCATTTTTTATATACTGGGAAAATGTTGTAATGGACTTTGGGGGCATTTTATATTACTGGGCAATGTGTGTACTGGACATTGGGGCATTTCATATATACTCAGCAATATGTGTAATGGACATAGGAGGCATTTTATATATACTGGGCAATATGTGTAATGGACATTGGGGGCATTTTAATATACTGGGCAATGTGTGTATGGACTTGGGCACTTTTATATATACTGGCATTTGGTGTACTGGACATTGATGGCATTTTATATTATCTGGTCAATATGTGTCTAAATGTAAATGGACATTGGGGGCATTTTATATTACTCAGCAATTGTGTAAATGGCATTGGGGCATTTTTAGCTATACTCGCCATATGTGTGTAATGGACTTTGGGGGCATTTTATATATACTGGGCAAATAGGTGTAATGGACATTGGGGGCATTTTATTATAATGGGCAATGTGTAATGGACATGATGGCATTTATATATATTCGGGCAATCTGTGTATGGACATTGGGGCATTATACTGGGCAATGTGGGTAATGGGCATTGATGGCATTTATATATACTGGGCAATGTGTGTAATGGACATTAATGGCATTTTATATGTACTGGACGATATGAGTAATGGACATTGGGGGCATTTTATATATACTGGGAAATATGTGTAATGGACTTTGGGGGCATTTTATATATACTGGGCAGTGTGTGTAAGGGACATTGATGGCCTTTTATATATACTGGGCAATGTGTGTAATGGATATTGGGGCATTTTATATATACTGGGCAATTTGTGTACTTGACATTGATGGCATTTTATATATACTGGGCAATATGTGTAATGTAATGGACATTGGGGGCATTTATATATACTCAGCAATATGTGTAATGGACATTGGAGGCATTTTATATATACTCAGCAATATGTGTAATGGACATAATGGCATTTATATATATTCGGCAATCGTGAATGGACATTGGGGGATTTTATATATACTGGGCAATGTGGGAATGGACATGATGCCATTTTATATTATAATGGGCATGTGTAGGCATTAATGGCATTTTATAATAGTGGGCGATATGAGTAATGGACATTGGGGGCATTTTATTTATTACGGATCAGTGGGACTGGACATTGGGGCATTTTATATATACTGGGCAATTGTGTAATGGACATTGCTGGCATTTTATTATATACTGGTAATGTGTGTAAATGTAATGGACATTGGGGGCATTTTATATATACGGGGAATTATGTGTAATGGACTTTGGGGGCATTTTATATACTGGGCAATGTGTTTGTAATGGACATTAATGGCATTTTATATATACTGGGTGATATGAGTAATGGATATTGAGGGCATTTTATATATACTGATCAGTGTGGACTGAAATTGGGGCATTTTATATATACTGGCAATTTGTGTACTGGACATTGATGGCATTTTATATATACTGGTCAATATGTGTAAATGTAATGGAAATTGGGGGCATTTTATATATACTGGGCAATATGTGTACTGGACATTGCTGGCATTTTATATATACTGGTCAATTGTGTGTAAATGTATGACATTGGGGGCATTTTATATATACTGGGAATTAGTGTGTAATGGACTTTGGGGCATTTTATATGTAATGGGCAATGTGTGTAAGGACATATGGCATTTTATATATAATGGGGATATGGTAATGGATATGGGGCATTATATATACTGAATAGTGTGGACTTGGAATTGGGGCATTTTATATATCTGGGCAATTGTGTATGGACATTGATGGCATTTTATATATACTGGTCAAATGGTAAATGTAATGGACATTGGGGGCATTTTAATATACTGGGCAATTGTGTAATGGACAGTGGAGGGCATTTTATATATACTGGCAATATGTGTAATGGACTTGGGGGCATTTTATATATACTGGGCAATATGTGTAATGGACATGGGGGCATTTTTATATATATGGGAATATGTGTGTAATGGACATTGATGGCAATTTATATATATTCGGCAATCTGTGTAATGACATTGGGGGCATGTATTACTGGGCAATATTGTAATGGAATTGTTGCATTTTATATATACTGGGCAATGTGTGTAATGGACATTGGGCTTTTATATATACTCAGCATCATGTGTAATGGAGAATGATGGGCATTTTATATATACTGTGGGCAATGTGTGTAATGGACATTAATGGCATTTTATATATACTGGGCAATGTGTGTAATGGACATTGGGGGCATTTTATATATACTGGGAAATACGTGTAATGGACTTTGGGGGCATTTTATATATACTGGGCAATGTGTGTAATGGACATTAATGGCAGCCTTTTAAAATCAATTGTTCAGTGATGCTGCCAATAATGTTTTCTGTGGGCCTGCAAATCTAGTTAAGCCAAAACTGTCTGGCCTCTAGCGTTAATGCAATGGTCTTATTTAGCTGCTTGGATAGAAACATTGGGTTTACTGCGCTGTTTCCAAAAAATGCAGTGCCCTAAACTCAGTGTAAAACCCACATTAACCCAATATGACATTGGGTTTATGTAGCTTTTACCCTTATAGGGATGTTGAATCTCCCCCTATTCTTGAAATGAGGAAATAGAGCATACCCAATTATTAATTTCTGTGTCTTTTTTATGTGACTGGTTAAAATGAGAAAATTGCCATCGTGTGTCTCCCTATTATGTAAGAAGTGTCGTATTTATTCTGTGCAAATTGTTTCTGTCTGTATATAAACGTATAATAGAGAGAAAGGAAGCGACATAACAGGCACATTCTGTATGGTGTAACCTGACTAAGATTTCCCATATGTGTCCCATGTGTGTCCCATATGTGACTGTTAAAATGAGAAAATTGCCATTGTGTGTCCTTATTGACTCCCTATTATGTAAGAAGTGTCATATTTATTCTGTGACAAATGTGTCTGTTCGTTATATATAACGTATAATAGAGAGAAAGGAAGCGACATAACAGGCACATTCTGTAGTGGTGTAACCTGACTAAGATTCCCCTATAGAATAATCCCCACATTGTGCCCTAGAATAAAACACTTCATGGCAAAGATTAAATTTTAGAATTTTTTTCTTGGAAGTAGGTGTCATTTAAATATGTTATTGTCCCCATGATGCATATACTTCCATCAAAGACACCTTTTATAATTCCTTCCCTACATAGGGCCATGAGTCACAGATTATTGTCATTACTAACTGTCTGCAACACTGATATTTTAGTGGGGAAGAAAGGAGTCATAAGGACAGATGCACTTTCAAATGCTCATAAAGTAAGAATTTACAGCACGATGCTTTAAAGTGAAGTTCCTGTTATAGGAAGAACATTCATCATTATATTCCGTACCTTAAGAGAACTCGGAAGCAAGTTTATTTCTATCAAACAGAAAAAAGGAAAAGTTGACACCTGACATCCCTGTTTGGAAGATGGAAACATTCTAGAGTAGCTTCAGATGTATTTAAATGTTCTTGAGTGTAACATGTAGATAAAAGGTTTTATATTTAGTTATTTTGGGTTCGGAAGACAAAAGTCCCACTAAAATTTTTCTTTAAATCATCCATTATTACAAACTTTAATATCACTGTACAACTTTGTGATGATTTGTGAAGGTATCTGCCCCTATTTTGTTAGCGATAGTTTTGATGTAGCTAGAATGGTGGTATTTGGTACTTGATCTGACTAGTGGGAAATTCCGTTTCAGTGCTGCCTCATAGGTATTACTGAGCTTGCTGCCCTCACAGATAGTCATGTCAGATAAAAGAGATGTTGGTTGGTTAACAGACTAAAGGTGGCCATACACCCAGCACGATATTACTTACCCGACCGACCGCCACGCGACGTTCCTGCGATCCTGCCGGAACCATCTTTCCCGATCTTAAATGCGATGCATGCGATCGCAAAATGAATGTCGGGAGAGGTGGTTCCGGCAGGATCGCAGGAACGTCGTGAGCGTCGGTCGGGTAAGTAATACCGTGCTGGTGTATGGCCACCTTTAGTGGGGATAACAAGCCTGAGCAAAACAAGTAGTGGATTGAAGACATGCAGCAAAGTCATTGGTGCCCATGTTGGTGCCCAAAGAACTCACACATTCTATCTCATACACAGGCATTCACAACAGGCATTCTTTCTTACTTACTTTCTCATCCACATACAAAAAAAATTATTTGCTCTTATAGTTAGTTATGTTTAGTTTTAGTTATGTGTATAGTTATGTTTTCTTTTTCTGCATTCTTCCCATTCTGGCCAATCAGACAGAGCCCATCCCATGCTTTAACTTGAGCCTGAATGAAGGGAAATGTGCATCCATGCAGCCTATCTATACTAAAGCTGGAGCAATGTATCGGTCTAGCGATTTGCCTTGGTTGTTTATGTCCAGAAATGGCCCTTAACACACACACTACAGTGCTACTTACGTGTCATAATTTTTTTAAAATGAGCGTATATTGATGCAAAGTAATTGTTTTCAGTATAAAAAACTTCCAGCCCAACAGTACAGAACCGGCATCTCCAGGGCAACCCAGCCAAGCCCAGTATGTTAAACCCAACAAAATGTATAGCTTCCTCCATCTTACCTGTCCATCGCGGCAATGATCCCAGATTTATTGGACAATGTACAAGATTTATCAAAGCAATGTCACCCATGCAGCCCCCACAAATTATGTAATATTCTTATACATTTTTGCCCCTCTCTCCTCTTAAAGTCGCGCTAACCTATTTACAATCGGTTAGTGCGACCTTAAGCCTCAGTTTGCAGCGGCTGCGTGAGAACTGGAGGCTGCATGTTTAACATTAGCTGGTGTTAATTACGTGTGCGTAAGGTTCGCCTAGAGCCGCGCAGCCTCCGGTAAATCTGATACGGGAGATTTGCCCAGAAGCTAGCGCCTCTGGTGAATCTCCCTGAATATCGGCAATGTAAATCAGCATTAGAAGATTGCTTGCAGCTCTCCGTAATTTCTCTTGCTGTTGTGTTTTTACATGGACTGGCAAACCCATAAAATAACAAGTGTCCTTACCTAGCCGAAAGTATTTAGAAAAAACACAGGTGTTTGTACGTAGTGATAGGCACTAGGTACATCCAGAGTAGTGCAGTCAAATCTGTTTCTGGCCCTGATACATTTGTAACCAAACATCATTAAAATGCACTCATTTAAATAAATACCATCCCTTTAATATGTATTGCTCTAGATCTAGGGATGGCCGGTTCGGGATCCGAACCTGGATCCGCCGCGGATTTACCCCGTTCGCGAACGGCGGATTTTTCCGGATTTTACGCCTTCTGAACTCCGAACAGCGGATTTCTCGTATTTTCGAAAATTTTCGAAATTAAGAGATTCTCGTATTTTCGTCAATACGTATTTTCGAAAATTTTCAAAATTATGAGGATTACTCATATTTTTTGAAAAATCCGTTTTCGAAAATACGAGAAATCTCGTAATTTTGAGAATATTTTCATTTTAACGAAAATTTGCGGATCCGAGCGGACCGATTTTGCAAGTTCGGACATCTCTACTAGAATCTTTCATTGCCCTATTACAAAAAATGCTTTACAAAGACAAACACTATGGGGACGATTTACCCAGACTCGCTGGGCAAATATATGGTGTTAAAGTCACGTTAACCGGTACGCTAACGGTTAGCGTGACTCAACTCAATATCAGTGTCGGATGCGCAGGTTATGCAAAAATAACCCGACCCTCGCGGATTCAATATCACGTTTGCACTAGTTTTATCGCAGGATTTTAACACAGCAAATAGCTGCCGTTAAAATCCCGCAGTGGGTAAATCCCTTACCGGATTTACCCACATTCTCAAATGCGATATTGAATCGCCAAAGAACTTTTACCCAGGAGCACCAGAGCATAGCAGCTTTGGTAAATGAGCCTGTATATGTTTCCTAGGAGTTCTTTAAAGGACAACTATACTCACCTCACCCTCGCTCCTCTTACTCCATAGCTGCATAGTACCCAGGGTGAGGACCTAAAATCGCTAAGTCCTCACCCTGGGTACTTTCCCTAACTCCTGCACTACTTACCGCAAATCTGCTTCGCCGATCGCTCCATTCCTCCGCTCTTCCTGCTTCAGTGACAGATCGCGAGCAGCCAATAGGAAGATACACTCTGCAAGGAGGCGTGTCTTCCTATTGGCTGCCTCGCGACTGTCACTGACAGTAGAGAGAGGTGGAACAGTGTGGATCGCGAAGCAGATTTGCAGTAAGTAGTGCAGGAGTTAGGGAAAGTACCATCAGGGTGAGGACTTAGCGATTTTAGGTCCTCACCCTGGGTACTATGCTGCAGTGGATCGGGGAAAAGGTGAGTATAATTGTCCTTTAACTCATCTGAATGCTTATTCAGAAATTTGCTGAACTAAGAGTTTTAAAAAGAAAAGTATTATGGGACAATATTTTCCCTTTAATGTTATGTAATGTCATTGTTTTGTACACTTTCCATCGGTGTTCATCAATTAAAACACAGACTAAACCTCTCTTAGTACTCTATGGATTTCCATGATAGCTAGCGCTCACAATATGGATAAGGACCTTTAGTCCTCTCTTGTCAGAATCTACAGAAGCCTGACATATGTTACAGCTACAACACATTTTTTAATGAAGCTGTACATCATTGCTGATTAATGTAATAAAGAATTCATGAAGTAATAGACTATAACATAAAGACACCTTGAAGAAGTAAAAAAGCACTTAGTGTATGTTAAATAGGTCCTGCTTTGTTAACCTTCATTTAATTGTTCTGCCAAGCATTTCTCAGTAAATAAGCCAAAGGTGTCTTTTTATTTTGCTGGGAATTAGTACTTCAGTGTCTTTGTGGTCTGAGAAGGTATAAAAATATAAACGGGGATTCAAATTCTTAAAAAATACGATATACTGTAGTCTAAATTTCTAGATTTAATTAAATATGGTCGTAAGGATATGGTTGCGTGGGATGAGACTTTGTAAGATGATCTGCCCAAGTACACTAAAAAATGACCATTCCCATGAGCAGGCGGGCTGTAACATTTTAGTTGAACCTTAATTGTGGCCATATCCTACCTGCCAGAAAACCCCATTGAATCATGGGAGAAAGACAACTACTAAGCTAAATTGCCAATAAATCGGTAATCAAAACAATTATGGTTTCCAAATGCCATTGTTAACATTAGTGCTGGATTACACATTTAGTACATACAGTAAAGGTAGCCATACACATGGCCAATACTCTGACAGGATTTGGTGAGTATCATTAAGTTAAGCAGCATTGATGCTGATGAAAAACCTGTATCAGCATTGTGATCAATTGTTCCAGATGGAAAATTTCTGTCTGTCAGTATCGGCTTCCTTTACTTCAGCAATGTATGGGCAAGAAAAATTGCTCCATATAAAATATAAACAGAACAATCGTTCCTTTGTATTTAGGCATCAGACAAATCGTGTTACGTCTATTATCACTGATGCCATTTTTAATTGTAAAAAACCCCCCAAAAAACAGCATCATACTCCTGCAGAAGTTGTAGTTTTTTTAAACATCTGGAGGGCTGCCAGTTCGACATCCCTGATCTAGATTAATAAAAACACACCGGCATTCTAGTTTTTAGTTTACGGAATTTCTTTCCCAATTCGTAGAAAATTTATACACGTGGGAATATTTTTTTCTCTCTGGTACAAATTCTCTCACCTACGCGTATATCCTCCAATTGTCCTTCGTACCTTTAAAATCTCCGTTAAGTAACAATCTTATCATGGTAACCATTCAAAAAAAATCACAAGTGCTTTTTCATTCTTTGTTTCATTCTTATTTTGGGGAAATTGTTTTTAAAGGGCTCTACAGTGTATATTGTATTGACCAAACACATTGCCTTGGCTCTCACTACTGTAGCATGCCATTTAAAGGAGAACTATAGTGCATATAAGTTTTTTCAAAAACAATTAAAATAAAAAGTACCTGGGGCAGGGAGGTAGGATTGGTACTTTCCACCTCACAATATAATTTCCATGAGGAGCGGCAGGACAAAGAAAACTGCTTCTGCCAGTCTTCCTAGGTGCTTCAGCACTATTTTTAATACAGCAAGGCCCAGGGCGCTAACCTGGCATATGAAAACTGTATGTGCTGTAGCTCTTCAACAAAACAATATTGGAAGGTACAAATTATTAAACCTACCTCCCTGTCCCAGGTACTTTTCATTTTTATAAAGTTAGTTTTTACTGTATAGTTGTCCTTTAAAACTATTATCAGATTCTTAAAGGCTTTAGCTTGCAGTAGAAGTGTAACTGAGCTACACAAAATGTCTGAAATAAAAACTGGACCTCTATTGTACAGATCAGATGAAAAACAAGAAACATTTACTTAGTGAGATGCATACATCCTTTCCCCTGCAAATGTGTTGATACAGAACAATTACCCACTTCCTTCAGGTAATCTGAACATATAATTACCTGTGGACAATATGGATGGAGAGCGTGATATTCTGCTCAAATAAGAGGGAGACTCACACTACAAAGAGAATGGACATGGTGAGAACTACTTGCCCATAAGGAGGTAATACTTTTCAAGATTGCTAAGATATACTATCTTACTTGGGTGGATAACTGTTTGCTTTAAGTGCTGTTCACCGGACTCTCTACAAAAGCCTCAGATAAACTCTCAACTGAATTCACCTTTCAATACTCTGTGAAATCGGCATTTCTATTAAGCAAATCTGACTCAGCCAACTACAGTTACATTTCCATACAACCAAAAAGTTGACTACACATGGCCTTTTTAACTTTTTATGGATTACATTTTTAAAATCAGTCAAAAGTAGATTCCTGCTCATCCTTTAGGCTTATTGACTCAATTTAAAATGGATAGCTTGTTCTCACCTCCCTGTGAATAATAGAACACATTAATCAATGTAATCAACCATTACTTATGCTTGTGAACAGTTAAAAACTGGTTAAAACAGCAGGCTATTGGGGAATAGCTCACAGCTGATAAAGCCCATAGAACCAAAAGCTGGAATACTTGTTATCTAAATAAATTAGGGATGTTCTCATCCTTGTAAAAGGATAATCCATAGTGTAGTGTTTCCCTGTTTTTCCTTTTCAGAATTCTATTGTTACATCAGAAAGATTATTTATACTTACTTGATACTAAATCTGAACCTGAGGTAAACAGGTATTGTTCTAGCTAGGAAGGTATCTCCATTACAAAGCTTGTTCTGCGTTACATAAACTACTGTCAATAAAACATTGCTTCCTATACTGGTTACAAATAACCATAACTCAATTGTTTTATTTATCTGTGCCGCAAATGTCCACATACGCATTGCATGACGTCTGCGTTTGGTATTTTAATACATCTTTTTCTATATTATAGGGAAAAAAACCTCTTCAAAAGACCTTATCCTTCTTGTTAATGGCTGGTGTTTATTTCCTTTATATAACATTTGTTTTAAAATCCAAAGCTGGACACACACTGTACCAATCTTTTGGCAGACGGCATCTGAAAAGATGAGGCTACACAGTCACAAGTGTTGTTCCTATATAAAGTATAGGGAAATCGTTTGTGACTGCCATCGTAGCTGACTATACCGCGAAAGAGGACATTTTTTGTTCTAAATGACTCTGTCTAATGAAAACAGTTTTTACGGACGTACACATGTTACCCATTAAGGCTGGGTACACACTGCAGGATTCTTAGTCACTGTCGGGCATGGTGAATGTTGCTGTGGCCGACAGTCCGCCACAAGCCATCATATTAACACATGTCGATACATGGAATAATCGGTCGGTTGAGCCAAAAAATCTGCATGTGCGTACCCAGCCTGTGAACCAATCCCCTCGGTACCGACTGGATTGGCCCTTGATCTGTTATGTGTGGTAAAGAAGTGATTTTAACAGATGAAAGTGAATTTCAACAGGGCTGTTTACCACACACATAGAACACACAGGATAATGACATGACATCCATAGAGAAGATTAGGACAGTTAAGAAGGCAAACAATCTTTTACTACATGTAAATGGACAAATTTGGAAACTGTCATGATAAGGATTCAAAACTCTTAAGTTCTGAGTTCCCCTTATCACTGTATACATACAGTATGTGGAGTCCCAGATAGATACCCTTAATTTATTAGAGAAATGACAGGTGAATAAGGATAACCTAACCTTTATTTTATTCTAGGGATACACATGTTTAAAAGGGGAGTTGGGTTTAATTAGATAATGTCCATAGATAGATGTCCAGTAATTGCCGGTTTATAATAGTTTGTTTTTATTTTTAGTGTCTAAATTTAGTGTCCATGTTTTTTATATGTTACGTTTTTTATGCTATGAATGGTTAGCATCAATTAAATTTAAGGACAGTTACAGTGCAAATATACTCTAAAATTAGTTGGTGCGGAATAATACAGTTTTAATGGATCTTGGGAGACAAATACTGCCTGTACCATTCTCCATTTACTCTCATTGATAATTTCCCCTCTCACTGACAAAACTTTTGCCTAGATCTCCTATTGGCTGGTTAATAGACTTATCAGTAAATAATGCCCGCTACAGTAAAACTATAAAGGGAAAAACTAATGGATGTACAAGGATAGAGCAGAGTAAAGGCATTTATAGTAATATGGCCCCAAAGTCAATTAACTTCTGCCTGATGCTCAAGTTGGTTAGCAACTGTGAGTCATGTGAGTCATGGATGTGACATGTGCTCTCTATAAGCCACTGAGGAAGTTTGGGGATCCAAACAAAATGCATCTGGTGTATTTATGTGCACCCCTCTGCCTACCGAGGGGTTCCGTGTCGGATCCGGGTTTGTGTCGAACCCGGATCCCATCTCTAAATCTCACATTTTTGTGAATGCTTACTTACAAGAAAAGAATCTTGCAATGTATAGGTATTCTGTGTAGAAAAGCTTTCACATTAGGATAAAAAAAATTATATTTAGTTCTCCTTTAGTGGCAAAACTAAATTAGTCAGAGAAAGAATGAAGTCTGTAGATTATAACACATAAATGTAATTCCTAAATTTGAACAGGATTTGTTACTCAGGCTTGTTTGCACCCAGACAGATTTTTCAGCCTGGCCAACCTCTGCTGTTAGCTGGTCGGCTAAAATAGCCTTGGCTGCTGTGAAAGTAGCAGCGATATATCATGCAGGACACAGAAGACTGCAAAATCTCCTGTGCTTAACCTGCATGTCCAATCGTCCTTTCATCTGATTTGGAAGAAAGCACAAACAACATTGGACAGTGGCCCCTGTAAATACCTGCAATATTTCGGAATGCAGAGATATTGGTTGGTTGGCCCACAATATCTGCTTGTGTGTACCTAGCCTTACATTGCACCAAAATATTATGGTAAGAGAAGGGAAGAACATTGTTTATCTTAGTGAGGACAGTTCATGCTTATTATTGTACACACAATAACATTTTTAAGATCTCATGGCCCACAGTAAGGAAAAAGTGCTTTATCCTTGTTTCTCTCCCGTTCTTGTCATCAGTGAGGGGTAGTCACTATATGCATGACTAGTTTTATAAGCTCTAGCCTCTCAGTGGGATGTGTTCATTGGCAGATGTACCTGGGACAGTTTCAGATTCTCACTGGAATTTATATGGACTAAAAAGATTAGGGATTGAATAGAAAGAAAGAAAAGTGCATACTTTAGTACATAAATATCCAATTCCATCCTTTCTGCTGCTATGAATTACATTTCCCTCCAAGCCATGACACTTGTGGGATGCTGGGATATGTAGTTCACAAAATGTTTGAGGACTGGTGATTTAACACCACCCCCTTTTTAATTATATTCTGCACCTGTCAGAACTAACCTCTCAAAGGACCATCCTTTTGGCATGGCTAGGCATAGGAAAATATGTTGAATGAGTTTCTGTGAAAAAAAAAAATGTTTTTTTATTGCTCTTTCAAACATCTAAATTAAAATTTCTACAACCTAATTTTAAGTTAAATCTGGTTCCTTTTTTTTATTTCCAGCTTTTGGTTAAGTGATATTCAAGGTGTTCCGTTATTTGTGTTCACTTTGACAGCTAGCCTCGGAAATCATAACGACTATTCATAAAATGGATATCCCTTTTATTTAATATCATAAAACATAATACCATATTTCTCCAACCACTGACTTATGAATATGAGATGCCTGTGGCAAGAGCTAGAATGTGGATGAAATGTTTTTGGTAATTTTTTTCCCTCTCTCTACCCTACCATAGTTCCAGACTATACAATTTTAAAGACTTTCTTGGGAATTCGCCATTTTGGATTCTGGTATTAAAATTGAGCTTCAATTTATAAATCTACATGCATAGGGCTTTAATGTTTCTTTTGTTTGATAAATATAGGAGGAAAATGACATCACGTGCAACTCTTGTTTCTTTGGGAATATCAATCAATATTTTAACTGTATATGTTAACTGTGCACAATAATTAAGTTTTAACTAATTACAATAAGGATTGCCACCCAACTTAAGCCCCTCCCCCTTCTCTGACACTCCTTTCCCTTCTTTTTGCTCTGGAGATTTGCGAAAGCTTTTGATACTGTGCCACATAGGCGACTAATGTATAAACTGAGGACTGTTGGCCTTGTAGAAAACATTTGTACATGGATAGAGAATTGGTTATTGGAAACAGAGAGTGGTGGTAAATGGAGCTACATCTATGTGGACTAAAGTTGTAGGCTAAAGGGGAATGGAGGGGCTTGATTATGCAGGCAGATTAGACAGTTAGGGCTGCTTACATAGGAGAAGTGATGTTTGTGTGGGGATATAATAACCTTATACAAATATATTAATGGGCCATACAATGAACTCTCTGGTGCATTGTTCACTAATAGGTCATATCAGAGGACTCATGGAAATCCTTTAAGTAACATAGTAACATAGTAATTAAGGTTGAATAAAGACATTCGTCCATCAAGTCCAACCTATTCCCTTTTTTTTTTTTTTTTTTTTTAACCCTACCTAACAGTTGATCCAGAGGAAGGCAAAAAACCCCAGCTAAAAAAGGGGGGAAAAAATTCCTTCCTGACTCCAAACGGCAATCGGAAAGTATCCCTGGATCAACCAGATCTATATGCATTAATACCAGTAATTCTCAATATTTTTTAGTTTTAGAAACGTATCCAGGCCTTTTTTAAAGTTATTCAATGAACTTGCCATTACCACCTCTGCTGGAAGACAGTTCCACAGTTTCACCGTTCTCACTGTAAAGAAACCTCTCCTAACTTGAAGATGAAACTTCTTTTCTTCCAACCTTAAAGGATGTCCGCGAGTCCTCTGATATGACCTATTAGTGAACAATGCACCAGAGAGTTCACTGTATGGGCCATTAATATATTTGTATAAGGTTATCATGTCCCCACGCAACCGCCGCTTCTCCAATGTAAACAGCCCTAACTTGTCTAATCTGCCTGCATATTCAAGCCCCTCCATTCCCCTTATTAATTTAGTTGCCCTTCTCTGGACTGCTTCCATTTCCAAGATGTCCCTTTTGTATATGGGATTCCAAAACTGCACCGCATATTCCAAATGAGGCCTTACCAGTGCCTTGTAAAGAGGGAGAATAATATTTTTCTCTCTTGAATCTATTCCCCTCTTTATACAAGACAATATCTTGCTAGCTCTAGCTGTTGCTACCTGGCATTGTTTGCTACAGCTAAGTCTGTTATCTACCAGAACCCCCAAATCTTTTTCCATTTCAGATGCACTTAACACAGAGTTATTTATGGTGTAGGTGGCACAGGGATTATTAAATCCCAAATGCATCACCTTACATTTATCAACATTGAATCTCATCTGCCATTCTGCTGCCCATTTTGATAATCTATCTAGGTCTGCTTGCAGCACTTGCACATCATTGGAAGTTTCCAAAGCTCCAAAGCTTAAGGTTGGAAGAAAAGAAGTTTCATCTTCCGGTTAGGAAAGGTTTCTTTACAGTGAGAACGGTGAAACTGAGGAACTGTCCTCCAGCAGATGTGGTAATGGCAAGCTCATTAAATAGCTTTAAAATAGCCCTGGATACGTTTCTAAAACTAAAAAATATTGAGAATTACTGGTATTAATACATATAGATCTGGTTGATCCAGGAATACTTTCCGGTTGCCGTTTGGAGTCAGGAAGGATTTTTTTCTCCCTTTTTAGCTGTTTTTTTTTTTTGCCTTGATCTGGATCAACTGTTAGGTAGGGTTAAAAAAAAAAAGAGGAGGGTGAATAGGTTGGACTTGATGGACATATGTCTTTATTTAACCTCAATTACCATGTTACTATGTTACTTTTTAAGAGGAGCAGAGCAAAGCTCAGCAGTAATAACTGTCAATCACCCATATCCCAATCCCTCCACTTTGCCCACCTCTGCGTAAAAATGGTATCCTTTCTATGAAAGCAAAGCTTATTCTCTGTCACTGCATGGCAGCATTAAGATGATGAAAATAAATAAGCACCAAATCCTAGAGTTAGCTGCTGTTTCTACGCCAAAGTCCCTCTCCCTACACACACACACACACACACACTTCTTCAAACTCCTACAGCTGAAAGACAGTCTTGTTAAATTAGGTTTGAATCAGAAATCTTCAGAATTTCAACAAGTTCCATGGAACCGCTGATGGAAATTGCAACTTGACAGTTTTGGTTATCTCTAGTCAAAAGTATAATTTAATACCAAAGCCTAAAATTGAGATTAATTGTTTTGAAAATAGTTTTATTAATGAGGAAATGAGGATCTATTAATTGCTGTCCCTAAAATTGTAACTGAACTGCCACTTGCTCAATCTTCAAGTGGCCAAACAGCAACTACCTAGATAGTTTAAGATATTTCAATTAAAAATAAAGCAACACAAATGTCTGACTAATTACTAAACTGGTCCATGTCAATACAAATATTCCTTGGTAATTTTACCACCACAACATATTGATATATACAGATAATAATGAGCTGGTTCCTTATATAATAAACAGCAGGTGAGCCATTAAACATAATGAATAATCAATATTTGAGTTTCCAGAGCAGGGTTAATGCCAATGGGATTTTATATATTTTAATATATAAAAACAAAGGCTCATAAAAGCATATTCAATTGTGCTGTAGTATAGTATTGTTTAACTGAGCATGTGTAAACCAGTGGCCGGGGTGGGGTGGGGTGGAATAGCTGGTGAATTCACAAAGGTCTATCTCTAATTAGGAATTACTTGGCAAGTGGGCAAGTGATATACTGTATTATTAGACAGGAATATTTGTGCACTTGTTCTTTTTTGGCTACAAAATTCAAAACACTTTTAAACATGTGTAAGCCAAAAACAATCATGTAAAGTAAACAATTAGCATAAAGTACCTTTGTTTAAATGAGAAAAGCAACACAAATCTTAACATTTGGGGAATTATGTTTTTTTTTTTATTATTATTATTATTATTTTAGTTAATAAAATAAGAACGTAAGCAAAAATAAACAGATTTTTCCAACATGTTTAAGTTGAAGTACCTTAGGGTACTCTCCAAGTTTAATGGGGACTTCTAGTGGCGCAGAATAAAGAAAGTTCTGACATTTACAAGGAACTCTGTTGGTGTTTCTATGCTCAGTTGTTATCTTGGGTACAAATAAAGAACAGGCCGACTCTGTATAAAGCCTCCACTGAGTAAAGAACGAATGTTCTGCCCTTATATGAAATTCCAGCTGTGTTACTGTTTGACTTTAAAACCTGATGCGGAGCTATACAAAGCCACTTTTAAAATACAATTTTAATGACACAGTTTTTGTTTTGCTGCCTATTTATATTTATGTATTTTCTATATTTTCCTAACTAATTTAGCATTTTAAAAAGATTTGTAAATGCAATCAAGGGGCAGACGACACTTAGATAACAGCTGTAAAAGTTCTTTGGTAAAAACAAGCTACGAACGATTCTCAGGGCTACTTTAGAAATACGCTAATGCTCCATGCTGCTCAGCAATTACGTTGTGCTGGAACGTTCGTCCTTTCCGTTCCCCTCTTGCTTGCAACCTGTTTAAGTGTTTATATATATATATATATTTGTAAGCTTTTGCTTTTATTCAGATGTTGCAATAAATCATATCGCTGAAATAGGTCGTAAAACAAAGCACTGTTCCATATGCTAGTTATTAAGTTGGGGCTGATAGAAATAAATATTGCAAAAGTGAAGGAAGATAGGAAAAGAGAATTAATGAAGGTGAATACTTAACTATGAAATCCAGGAATGTGGTCAGAACATAAAACCCTATAAAATAGTGTATGCTTTTAACAGTTATGAACTCCTTTGTGGTATTTCAACACAGCAAAATTGCGATCAAGGAAACATCCTTCAACATAATGGAATGAAATAAAAACAAATGGAATACAACATTTTTTTCCATAAGCCAAGAAACCGATTGGGCCATAAATGGATTCTAGGACATCAATGATTACAGGTGAAAGGCTTAGTACATGGCTTTTCCCCTTAAAAATACCAGCAAATTTACAGAAGGTACATAGCAACATACTAAGCACATGATACACAACAGCTATGAATATCCTTATAAATATTGCTTTGCTATGTCATCAGTTATAAACATAGTTTAATTATCTCCTCCCAAAAACTTGTGTATTATGGAAAATAATGCAAATCCCACTTTAAAATATGTGGGATGTTGAAAGTCACCAAGAAGTTTTATAAACTTGTACATAATATATACTGTTTATGTCACCTTGTATTTACAACAAAGGGTCCATTATGCTCTTGTTGTTAGGGATGGACCAAGTTCACAACTAATACTGATATTAATCTGTTTGCCATTTGCAAAAATGGCAAAAATGGAAGATATCATGTGGTCCACCCTGGACCACCAATCAAAATTGCCAGTGGAAAGCTCTCCAGAGATTAGGGTACCTTAAGGGTCCACCCATCTTTATAATTCATTGGTAATTGGTACTTTAAAGTTCATCTTACTGCTTATGCTGTATGTACTAGAAATACTCATCATTAAATAGCTTTAAAAGTGGGCTAGATAAGTTTCTAAAACTAAAAAGTATTGAGAATTACTGGTATTAATTCATATACTGCAGTTCTGGTTGATCCAGGGATACTTTCCGATTGCCATTTGGAGTCAGGAAGGAATTTCCCCCCATTTTTTAGCTGTTTTTTTTTTTTTATTATTTTGAGGCTGTTGTCAGAAGGAGTATAAGGGTTTTTACTTTGGAGGGTGCTTTTGATACTGTACATATTGGTACTAAATTTGACGGGAACGTAACTTTGTTGTCCCAGTGTACTTTAATTTACTAATCCAAGTTGATTTTTGTAGGTGATCGTTGCAATTGTGATATTTCTGAAACATATCTTTGTGACTGTGTCCCATGGGAATTTACTATTTGATATAGTATAAAATTATATGGATCAACCAATAAATCACGCAACCCTAAGAGTATTGCTATAATACAAGTGCATTTATTGTGCACACAACATATTTCAGACAGTCCGAAACACGTTGTGTGCACAATAAATAAACGTGTGTTATAGCAATACTCTTGGGGTTGCGTGATTTATTGGTTGATCCATATACTTTTATACTATATGGTATCTATGTTATGGAACAGACACCAGGGCAAACTGTGACTATAGAGGTAGTGTAGGAATCTGGAATGTTATATGAATGTACTATTTGGTTAATGTTGCACATATGAAACTTTCTGTAGTTTGTGATTGCTCATGACTATGTCTAGGCTAATACTATGCACCTGATCATTCCCAGATTCAATAATTTGATTGGATTGCCAAGGAACCAGAAGGAAAAGTGCTTATAAGACTTGACAGTTTATGGATATCACTAACAATCAATCAACCAAATACTGTATTCCTTTCTGACAGATTAACAAAAGTTATATGTATAAAATAGTTTTTTGTAAATATTTTATTCTGTGCAAAAAAAAAAAATAATGAATGGAGAGTTATGTAGCCATCAATATTTAATTTATGTGCCCACACAATATCCTGTACATATATTCACACCTGTACTTCTGCTACTGAATTGGTGGCTAGCACCCTGCATCAGTATTTCACTGCAATGAAAAGGGGAGGGACATGCTAGATATACAAAGAAGATTATTGGAGAGGTCAAATTTCACATAAATAGAGCCTGGAAATGATATTGCTGCCCAGTGCGTTAAACTGGCTCAATTCAGGAGTTTCATTCATCACCACTGAAAAATGATAAAAAAGTTACATGTAAAATTTAATCCTCAGGATAGATCAATATGGACCTATCAGCTGTCAAACCCTTTTATTTAATATCCTCTTCCATTTAAAATACCTAATCTAGCAAAACGCCAGATTTTCCTTTATACTCATTAGATTCACATTTGCTCTAAATTTAGAATTGTTAAAAAAAAAAGTACAAACAAAAAAAAGACACAGACTGAAAATGTCAAAATATTGCAAATGCATTTACCAGATCTAGTATTCAGTCAGTTTAGATTACGTCCCATATCATTGTTTGATGAATTCACCATCTTGCAATGGCAAAGTTGCTTATATCTTTTTATCAACAACTGAGTATTATTCTATATGCTTATTATATGCGTTACACCTAATAGCTGGGTTTCATTTTTCCCTTGAGATCATATAATTTTCTGGAAAAACCATCAAGATCCCTGGCCAATCATTTCTGAATAGAGAGAGGAAAAGAAAAGGAAATACTTTGCTATGAAGACTCAACCTCATTAGCCAAGTCCATTCAATTCCAATTTGTTCTCATAGGAAACAGGCCATTTGCCCATGGATAGTCATATCCACTAAAACCACAGAGGGCTGTTGAGAAGTAAGTAATAGAGTGGTGAAGATTTTATCAGGCCCAGTGATGATTGTAGTCAAATGGGATAGATGAAGGAAAACCAAAACTATCCAACAAGGGGACAATGATTTCAGTATGAAAATGGACAAAATGATTAACCATAAGGCTTCAACAGGGAGATTCACCCAGAGCCGCAAATACTTTGGGCAAATCTCCCGTACGGTATTTACCAGAGGCTGTGTGGCTCTGGGTGAATCTCACTCGCACGTAAGTATTTAACACCAACTATAGCTGGCGTTAAATACTTATGTGCTAAGACCCGCGCAGCCTCTGGTAAATACCTTTGCGCCGGCTGCGCGAGTGCCTCTTCCGGGACTTATGCAGCAACCGCAAAGCGAGATTTAACGTCACACTAACTGATCGTAAATCGTTACACAACGTTAAGGGGGGAAAGGAGCGCTGCGCGGCTGTGAATTCCCCTGCAAGTGTTCAAAGGAGAACTATGGTCTAAAAAAATAAATCCTAACGTAAATTAAATTATAATGAAAGTTAAGGTGAATTCATTATGTAATTAGGACTTTGGGGTCAACGTTTTTATGCAATCCCACAATGCTGTAAATCCCTTACTGCATTGCGGGATTCCGGTCAGGTAACATGCGTCAGCCTATACCTCCATTCAATAGAAGTTATGTTTTGCACTACAAGCTATATTAAATAGGCTATGCCATCCTAGAAATAAAAGAGAGGTTTAAAAAAGCTTACATTAGATACCCATTTCTGTAAGACATACAGAGTAATCATTATTATACAAACACCTATAGCCAATAGAATTTCATGCATACCGAACATTACTGTTCCAGAATATTTGGAAATATATACAATTGATAAGGATTCCGTTTTCATTACTGCGTGTAAAAATGCAGCGTAGCAAGTATCCATCCTGATGTGCCAAAATCTTACTTACTGAAGACCAGAAGACAATATATTTTATGTCTCCCAATAAAAGAGTAGAATAAAGCTGGCCATGCACTAGGCAGACCTTAGATAGATTACACATTTGTGTAGACATCTAATGTCTAAAGACCACATTTTACAAGCAGCGGTTCTTAACTTGAGATGGACCCATCTTGACCATTTATTTTGTGATCTCCTAGAACGGGCTAGGCGGTTGTTAGATAGATTAAACATTTGTCTATAGATAAACGTGTAAGGACAAATGTCTAAAGTAGTGTATGGGCATCTTGTCCCTGTCATAGAAATAGAATTAGCATATCTCTAGGTAATGTACCCATGGGGCTATTTATATTAACCAATAGCATCAATGGGTCAGATGGAAAAAAAATGTAATTTAACTACAAGTACATCAACAAATGGCTGTACACTGCTTTATAGTAATCTGCACCTGACTGGACTGGGAAGATCTCAGTGTGGTTTGCTGTAGAAACATAAAACTCAAGAACCAGTCCAATCAGAACCCATCTCACACACCAAAGTGGAGAATTAACTAATAAAATATCGTTGTGCATACAGCCTGGTCCATGCCTTTAGAACGGAATGGAGCCATGGTATCCACTAATACATTTTGGAATGAAAGTGATACGTTTTATTGGCTAACTCAGATGGCTGAGAGTTAAAGCTTCAATTATTCTACAGGAAATACATGCATATTTATAAGGGGCAAAAAAAATGGCAAAAGCACTATATCTTGAAACATGAATTCCCCCGAAGAGCTTACCATCTAAAAGTGACCATAAAGGCAGCGATATTATTGTATGATCTACTGATTGTGCAAATAACATCTATAGCAATATAATTTTTCAAGCATGTCTATCAGAGTCTTGATTCTATATGATAATCGACCTCTATCAATACAATTACCTAATCTTTAGGTAGTTTCTATTGATCCTATTAATTTATACCAAGCAAAATCCATGAGAACAATGATTGTGATGCAGAGAACGTAGGGGAACTAGTTTCTGTAACTTAAAAAATATTTCCAAGAAAAATAACTTTTCATGTGTAAGTCTTTCCCATACATATAATAGTCTATATATATATATATATATATATATATATATATAATATGTCCTGTATTTATTCAGAAATATGCCAATATTTAAAGACAAAGAAGAAAAGTAAAAAACATAAGTGGTTTGTTGATTGATGTATAGGTAAATAGACCACATCTAACTGTGTTTTGCCTTGTCCCCTGATAATTTCTGACACCATTTGTGCCCTGTCACTCAGTAGGTTTGTCGACAATCCAAGCTGAGAACTAAATACCCCATTTAGAAAAGAACTCTCTCCACATGTTATTGCAATTTAATATTTTCACACATAGACCCGTCATTATCTTGGAACCTGACACTACAAGGATAATTATATAATAATTTGAAAGCTTCACATTTTTAAATGCGAGCAGTGAGGTGCATGATTGATCTGAATGGTGTCTCGTTTGTTGAGTTTCCTGTATTCATTGCCTACGTGTTTCTGTGTTACCAACAGACAGGCATTTTCTTTCTTGTGTATTCTGTTGCTTTAGCACAAAGCTTTTTTAGTTAACTCTTCCAATGAACCTTCTATGTGAGGGTTAATTGCTGTTTACTTATTTCTATTTAAAGGCACATTTCGTTTTAAATTTTAAACTCACATCCTTATTTGCTACTATAGATGTTGTGTAGAAAAATCAGGCAAAATAAGACTTTTACAATATCCAATTAGGAATGCCTGCTACAAGTGGGGAGCTGTCAAAGTTCACTGCTCGTCCTCTAAGGGATTCTGAGCATTTAGGGACCATCTTTACCTAATGTTAAAGGTGGTAGAGCTAGCCCTGTTTGGGAAGTACATGACTAGCAGAAAGCTGTCAGCTGCAGCATGAGTGAAACTTTAACAGCCCACCAGCCACCACTAGTAAGTAGTATTACAAGAACTACCATAATGGGCTACTCTACACAAATCCCTCACACTTATACAGTTTTATTGCAAGTTTACCTGCCACAGGCTTGCATTCCAAAATCCCCCAAAAATGAAAGAAAAGAGATCTGGAGTTTTTTGGGACTTGTGAAAAAATACTTAATTCTCCCAAAAAATATGACGTTTTGGGCACAAACTTTGCCCTTTCTCAAGCCTCTTGATTTGGTTCTGTTTTGGCTATAGATGCCATCCAGCTTGTGTGATGCTGGCAATACGTCACTCTGGGTGTTGATAGTCCAATGCAATTAAATAGCCCAAAAATGCCAGATAACACTAATAATTCAGTTATTGTCTGAATCATACCTTTACATTTCACATATAATTTTACAAGGCCAAAAAACCCACTAAAACCACCCCATACCTATAGTGTAAAATCATCAAAAAGCCCAGTATTTAGTTTTGTTAGTCTGCAGGAAACAAAGGCATTTTTTCCTTTATAGTTTCTGGACGTTCCCATTGGCCAATCTGAGAACAGTCCTGGACTGTGAGAGGGGGCAAGGTTAGACCAGCACTGAAAGCCAGACAGCACTATATGGCGCATCTAGATCAAGCACAGGAATAAAGACCTATTGGTTTAGGTCCTTACCTTGGGAAGAGGAGTGGGGGTTAGGGTATTATAACTGCCCTTAAATTAAGATTGATGTGAAATTTATAGTATGGCGGAGAATGGAGAAACCTTTCTGTTTTGCAAACTAATGTCAGTCCTTTATGGCAGTGCGAAACTCTGTTGTCATTTGTTTTTTAAAATACAGTAGTTGCCAATAAAATATATTGGGTGACTGCCAAAACAGAAACATGAGCTTTACATAACAGAGCTATATATAGGTTTTTGCAGGTTACAATGTTGTACTTAAAGTTCTTATTAATATATTCTGGTAAAAGTATCTGGTCAGGTACTGGTAACAAATTTTAAAATAGCAATAGGACTCCAGATTTTGATTTCCACAGTAAAAAAATAGAATTCTGATAAGGTTATTTAATAACAGGTGCACAAATTTGCCTGAGCTCATAATTTGCCTCAACCAAAATGTCAGGTCCAAATATCGACCCATGTGTAGCCTTACAGGGTGATGCACCAACGGCGCACCACTCCTGTTTTGGAGTTTAAGTCACGCTAACCGATGTTATATCGTTTAGCGTGACTTAAACTCCTTCACTGTGGCAGCTGCATGGCTAACACAAAAGTTTACCATGCAGCTGCCTCAAGCGGTGTTATATGCCGAAAGCGGCATTCTGTTGCAGCACTTTAAATAGCGATACTCGGAGAGCCACTAACGGCATATAACATTGCCGATGTCGGCTCTCGGTGCATCGTCCTGATAGTGTTTATAGTTGATCTATAAGGAACTAGGGCTGGAATGAAGTTTGCCGAGAATTATGGAAGAAGAACTATATAAATTATCTATTAAAAATTCTTTATTTTATTTCAATGATTCTCATGTGTTTTTTAATGTGCATATATTCACATTTCAGGGAATTATTTGTGTAATGTGAATTTTGAATTATAATTTAATTTATAATTTAGTTATAATAAGATGTTGCTCTCCTTAAAGGGTATCTAAAGTAAGGAAAATGTATTATTTTTTACTTTCAGTCTAAAATTTCTAAAAAGGCCTCCTATCTCCCATTCTTGACTATTAACATGCGATGTGAGCTTTCAAAGTAGTGGCTCCTGAAAAACCTCCCACTCATCCCCATTCCTTCTCCCTCTGCTTCACTAACACAAATGCCTAGGGACTGACAGAAGGGATAGATAGAGAAACAGGAGTGCGAGCTGGCAGTAGCACATACTAAAAATCTCCTCACTCCTGTTACAGGCAAGAATGGGAGGTAGGATTAATGAAGAAGTGGAAAACTTTTTTTAGTGCTCCTATCACTTATTTCATGTCCACTGGTATTAAGGGTCCTCATTTTCAAATAGCCGCTAAACTAAGGGTTTGTGCATACATTATAAAAAAAAATTGAATCCCCTAAAGACAGGTTGATCCGCAACTACTGAGCAGACAGTACTTTTTCATGGAAGGGAGGGGGAGCAAATGTACCTTGTGACTCCCCAAAGTGATTTAGCCACTAGGTTGGCTGGGTAGTGGATGATATAGCATAACTGTTCCTGCAGTCTTATTATGTGGGTGTATATCTGACTGCAGGAGTGCAGTACAGGGCATTCCCAAGTATTCATGTCATCTGATCAGTCCTGCAATGCGTATTAAGCCTTTATAACACATATAAAATATAAAACATTGCTGAGATCTCAGCAACTT